>CM070480.1:2391218-2401218 GCA_036324585.1 Champsocephalus esox | reverse complement strand
ATGAGGGGAATCATTCATTTTAGGGTTAGGCATGTGTTGGTTAAGGTTAGGATAAGTCTCCAGGAAATGCATGTCAGTCAATGTAATGTCCCCTGAAGTGATATATACATTGTGTGTGTGTGTGTGTGTGTGTGTGTGTGTGTGTGTGTGTGTGTGTGTGTGTGTGTGTGTGTGTGTGTGTGTGCTTGTGTGTTTTCTGTGTACCTGCTGATCTGTACACACTCCCAGCTGCTCCATTGATCTCACTGGGACCGTATGAAGACCAGGATCCGTATTATTATAGGATTTAGAAGATTAGTGCACACCTGCATGGCGGGACTTTGGAGAGCTGCTGTTACTGTGTGTGTGTGTGTGGTGTGTGTGTGTGTGTGTGTGTGTGTGTGTGTGGTGTGTGTGTGTATTAGCCATTAAAGCGTCTTGAAAGGGAGGCAGATGAAAGAACATTTGGACCATTTGAGCCTCTCCAACCTCCAGCTTCCTGCCATTAATCTGCAGCATTTATCAATTCCTCCAGAGGGACAAAGGAGCAGAAAGAGGAAGGAGTTACGATATGAAAAAATATGAGGAGGAAGAGAAGACGGTGTTCACGACGTCCACAGGAAGTCTTCTGCTGTAAACAGGAAGCTGTGAGGACAGTGGATGAGATGGAGGAAGTGGAAGTTAATCCAACATTAACACACGTCCAACCACAGAAACACAGCAGAGAGGTGAAGGGGATGATCTCTGTGTGTGTGTACAGAAATATAAAGCGAGGCTGGCTCTGCTCGACCGTGGACTTGCATGTCTTATAGCCTACGAGCACTTATATCAACTGGTTTTAACACTGGAGATTCTTCTGTCTTCACTTTATGGACAATTTGAAATACATGCTTGCTCAACAATAAAGTTAAGGAGGTTTCTTTTCAAATGTAAAACACAATATATCCAGAAAAAAATGCAACGATTTGGACTTGATGTTGAATATTCCTGCACATTCTGTAATCTACGAGAAGAAACCATCGGCCATGTATTTTATGAATGTGTGTATTGTAGAATATTGTGGTACGATGGAGAATGTTTTATTAGAAGAAAGACTTCACATCATAGTTTTAGTTTTAGATGATATTAAACTGTAACAAATGCAAATGTCCGCTCTGTGGGGCGAATACAGGTTTTCTGATCTGATAATACTTGATCAATTCCCACAAAGATTCCCGACATTAAACAAACGTATTTGAAGGGAGCAGGCAGTGTGGTGTCCGTTTAATATCCGGTCCGAATGATTTGGAAATGTGCATTTTCACACACATCTCGTCCTAAAAGTCTAAGTAATGACAGGGTTGCAAGGCGTATAATTAAATACAAGAATAGAGTAAGGGTCTTCCTTTAACGCCTATAGAAAGCTTGTAAAGACACATCAATCAAAACATTATATATATATATATATATATATATATATATATATATATTAGGGCTGTCAAACGATTACGATTTGTAATAAGATTAATCACAGCTTAAAAATTAATTAATCAGATTAATCACCATTCGAACTATGTCCAACATATGCCATTTATTTATGTATATTGTTGGGAATGGAAAGATAAATGAAAGAAGGCGGATATATCCATTTGACACAGATCTATGTTTATTATAACATTTTTCTGCGTGTCAAGATGAAAGACAGCCCACACACCTGTCAATCATCACACCGTGGGGTCTTAATTCATTACGTGTTGATTTCTATCAACGGGGAGTACTTCAGGAAAGTCGACAGAGCTAGTGGAGTACTTCGTGACCACAGAGTGTGAACGTTGTGATCAGCTGTTTTAGCGCAGTTCTCCAGTGAAGGTCTCCCTCCGCAGCCGGTCGGCGTAGTGTTGGCTCAGTTCCGTTGTACAGACCGACGTTAACAGCAGCCTGTCTGTGCACACGGAGACCGACTCTGTCGCCCGGGGATCGAACCGCCTTCTGGAAAAGCTTCACAAGTACGTCGGTACGCAAATGCGCTTTGTGACACAAGTGACGGTACGCATTTCAGATTACGCCATAACCTGCGTACCAGTTATGTGCTACCTGAACTACAGCAAGAGTATTCTCCGTCGGGACTTCCTGCAACAACACCACGCCGTTATCTTGATTCTGATTGGCCAGAAGACATTATCAAAGATGTTCTATTGAGAAGATGATCACTACGTGACAAAAGTTTTCAAAACCGTGGCTGCTGAGATCAGTCTGACTACCTGCTGTCTGTGCAGTTTACTCCGTGCGAGTTGGTAGACTTTATTTTGCTTACTCTAACATCATGTCTCATGGTGGGGCTGAGCCATTCTTGGTGTGGGTGTAGCCTACCCCAGCCATACCCTGGCGCTGCCACTGGTGGCACGTATGGGGCGGGCCATTCTGCACATGCGTTAAATGCGTGAAATATTTTAACGCAATTAATTAAAAAAATTAATCACCGCCGTTAACGCGATAATTTTGACAGCACTAATATATATATATACGTAAGGTAACAAAATGTCAAGTATATTGTGCATCAAGTAGCAGAGGACTGATAGAAATGCAAATATATACACACACGCTCTACAGCTTGAGTGACATTTATAAGGTACAGTATATATGGTTTCTGGCACGAGTATACACACGCACACAAACACACACACACACACACACACACACCATGTATACATTACTTCAGGAGACATTACATTGACTTACATGCATTTCCTGGAGACTTATCCTAACCTTAACCATAACCAACACATGCCTAACCCTTACCCTAACCCTTACCCTATCCCTTACCCTTAACCCTAATCCTAATCTTAGACCTAACCAAGTCTTCACCCTAAAATTAATGATTCCCCTCATGGGGACCTCCAATTTGTCCCCATAAGGGAGGTGAGTCCCCACACATGACTGTGTAAACAGATTTAGGTCCCCATAAGTATAGTAATTCTAGGCATACACACACACACACACACACACACACGCTCAGAGGTATTAATATCAAAGAGGTAAGGCAGCAGGAAGTCCCCTGAATCAGATAGTTAGTGCAGAGAGAGAGGAAACCCAACGCTCCATTACCTTATCACGTATACGGTAAAAATGGGTCAGGTTGTCACCGTGTGTGTGTGTGTGTGTGTGTGTGTGTGAGTGTGTGTCGCCTGGTTAAACTTTAAGTGAAGGTGCATTCCAGAAATACTTTACCCTCGCAGTCATGTTCTCCTTTAGTTTCGCTCGGTCTCCTTTTCCTTCCCTCTCTTAAAGAGCCTGTGACAGCCACCCAACAACTGTTGTGCAATGAAATAGTGGGCTACTAGTAATCTCGAACCGTCAGTTTAAAAAAGAAAAAGCGATACCGTTTCGATAAATATCAATAATTTCGAACATTGCGGGAAAATTCCTTCGACTCAGTTTGAGGTTTGGGGGGAAGCCGGAAGTGACGTCAATGTGGGAACGTTTCACTGTGCAGCGAGAGATCCAAACACGGACAACGTGTCTTGTCATCAGTAAGAATGGTTCGACGATGCATTGTGTCTGGGTGTTCCAATACAGCAAATGACGAACTAAACATCAGCATCCATAGCGTTCCCACAGATGTCAAGCGTCAGCGCACATGGGAGAAAAACGTGCAGAACACAAGGTCACAATCCATGGCAGGCTGGAGGGGAGGGAGTCCCACAAGAAATGGCTGGAACCAGCGCCATATAGATAGAAGAGTTACGACAACAGAAGTCCAAAAACGGCTATCGTCACGTGGTTCATGTAGACGAGGGATCGTTCCCCGGAAGTTCATGGCGGGCAATGTGAATGCATTGATAACAGGAGATAGAACTACGATTTTTGGTAATTATTAGTGAATAAAGGTTTTGATTTGCAATATGTATACAACAAATCGATATGTGTATGTATTTACATCAATATGTTTTAAAAAATAAAATCGACTTTGCTAATATTAAGTGATATTAGGATTATTGTGAACAACTAGTTTACATGTTAAGCTAACAGTGCCTTGGTTAAAGAGCCTGTTCTGTTTATTTATAGCTTTGAATTCTTTCAAACCAATATTATCTTCTTAAACTTGTATGGTAGTCAGGAGCATCACGTTCTAATGTTTATCGATACATTTAGAGGGAGGGGATCTAAAGTAATGCTTTCAAATTCAGATTGGATTCATTTCTACCATTTTCTTAAATTCATGGTAGTTTCAGTAATCCCCATGGTAACAGAGGACACAAGTTATCTAAATGACCAATGTCATCTGTATGGCTTTCAAAAAGGACAGGAGACCGACAGGTGACTATCAAAGGACTAGGAGCAGCAGCAGGACTAGCAGCATATGATGATGATGATGATGATGATGATGATGATGATGATGATGATGATGATGATGATGATGATGATGATGATGATGATGATGATGATGATGATGATGATGATGATGATGGTGATGATGATGGTGGTGGTGATGATGATGATGATGATGATGATGATGATGATGATGATGATGATGATGATGATGATGATGATGATGATGATGATGATGATGATGATGATGATGATAAATGTGTTGCTTTAGGAACATCCATTGCAAATACATGGAATTCAATATACATTGAATAGCATATCATGCAGTTTGTCTGTGCCTTTTCCTCCGTGTTGTCCTGGTTTGCTGTGCTGCCTGGGGATGCTCAAATCGCTCAGAGAAAGGAGTACGAATGTACGGCTTCCCCACTGACACAGTGCGGAGGAAAAAATGGCTGGCTCAAGTCAGCAGGAGCAATTTCACGACCAACAGCAACACAATATGTGATGTAATTATATACAACACTGCATTTGCACTTTTTCACAAAACGAAAACCACACCATTGGGAAAGCTTAATGTTTTGTTTAATACAAAAAAACAGGGAAAGGCTTGAAAAACACAGAGTTGAGACTCAGGGTGCAGGGTGAGGGTCTCAGGGTGCAGGGTGAGGGTCTCAGGGTGCAGGGTGAGGGTCTCAGTGCAGGCATTCAGGCTCCATTGAACCCCCCTCTGGTTCGTGTGCTGAAAGAGGGAGTAACATACAGGAGAAAGGGTTATACACACACCTATATAGCACACCTATTGCCTTGGAGAGATAAGGTGTTTACTTATATAAAACAGTAGTATTAAACTTACCTTGTGTTTTCACTCTCACTTAAGTCCCTCTCCCTTTGCCATCAATCCAGAACCAGCTGAGCTGCAACATTATACAGACGGGTAATAATCAACATAATCACAAGGACACAATATGGCTCTGCTAAAAACACTCACTCTTACACGCACCAAAGTTATATTTATCTAATATTTAACTCCCTCCACCCCCGCATACAATCCCGTTTAGAAGCCCCTCTTCTCTAATTCAACACGTTGGACCAAATGACATTAAGAGAACGGAATTTACAATTAAAAGGCTGTTCAACGTGTGTTGCTAACTTGCTTCGGTATGCTAGCTTAATCTGTTATCTGTAAACGTTCCCTAAATCTACTAATGTAGGGATAATCCACTGACATCCTTTAATACACATGTTCATTAGAATCAGATGTACTGATAATATCCGCAATATACATCTTTAAACTTATTCTTACCTTTAAAAGTCCGTCACGAACGGTCTATTACGAACTGTGTATTATGCTGCAACTCCACAGCTCTGCCAGCCTTGGCGCTAACTTCCGGGGAACGATTGAGAGGCTCCACGATCCGCCATTGCTGTAAAAAAGTGGTCCATTGGAGTGAACGGAGATGTCCTAACTCTTCTATTATATGGCTCTGGCTGGAACCATGTGAGTGGTTTTTTTCCCAAATGTAATATATAATTAGCATATACTCTATACAAATCCTGAACTGTAAATATACATGGCTACACATTTTAAGTTACTGATAATGGATCAATATAATCAGTTGCCAGTAATCAGCAAAAATTGTTTGTGCAGTCCCAAAACAGAAATGTTAGGGACCAAAGAAAATAAATATGAGGGATTTTTTTCTGTTATATAATATAGGTTATATAATATGGGATCAAAGGTATCCAAAATGGCAAACAGTCGTATTAAAACAGGTTCTTGTATTTAAATACAACCTCATCATTTTGCAGTGGTATGTAAATATGATATATGCAAGTTTCCATAGGGTAAACTTTTAAAAATATTTTTCAGCATCCAAGGCAGCAGTCAAATTGGAGACAAAACCCTGTGTAACGACATTTTGAAGCTGTCTGGGGGCTCCCAAACATCAGCAGTGGAGGGATTCCACAGCCTCCTTATCCAGTTTGCGCCGAAGATGTATGTCTTCTCCTACACAGGAATGCTTTGTCGGTAAGTTTATCACGATTGATCCGGCTTGCAGTGTTTTAAAAATAACCATGAGGTCTAGCAATAATACATATTTTATATGAACTAGCCTTTGAGAAACTTCATTGACAAGAGGCTGGATTGAAATGAAATATCGAAGTATTTTGCAAATGTATGTTAAATTCTGTTTTAAAAGTAACACAGGTACACATGCTTATAAGAATTGTAAAAAGGAAGGAAGCCCCCCCCTCCCAGTTTGTATGAATCCCAGTAATAAACAAATATTAAGACATAATTATGCTCCAATTCTTATTGCAGGATACTGATTGCAGCCCTCCACTTCAATGAAAATGCTGGCGAAGCCATGTATAGCATCAAGTACCCAAAGGGTAGAAAGGGAGCAGCAGTACTTCGCAGAGTGTTGGAAAGTCCAACCTATGGTGAGTGAAATTTGTAATAATGTAATAAAGAAAAGTAAAGACAACATGATGTGGTTGCCATGCACATTGTATCAGTGACATTCTGTAACATACAGCCTTGTAACATTAACAATTCCTTCCACAGACAGAGATAATTCATGAAGGCATTTGTGCATTTCGTAAGGTTTGCACAGTGATGGGCATGACTATTGTGAAGTGACGCAAGAATCAATTACAAAATTGCAACAGCATGTCTTGAACTATTTCAATTGGCACTTGCAGAATATGCCAAACAACTCCTGGCAGAAGGAGTGCACAGACAAGGAGAATGTTGAGGCAGAGTTTCGCAGTGGAACCAGTGATTGCGCCACCCCCACTTTGTGCCGAGTTCCCACATCCAGTAGGGAACGTAACATGTGGCAAATATAATAAGTACTATGGCAAATGCTCACAAAAGTGACAGTGAAAGATGTCTGTTACCACTTGAAGTAGTCATGTTTCAGTGGGCAAGCTAAAATCTGTAGTGGTATTGTCATCAGTGTCCATGGTCGCCTACTTGCATCAATATGGTATGAACTGTGTATAGTGTTCTCACATCAGAAGTTTAATTTGTGGTCAGATTATACTCGTGTGGGGGTTTGTTGAGGTGGCCATGGTTCTGCTTGTGGTATGAATAGGCCACGTCCAGCACATATTCATTTAGGCAGACTGCCTCAAATCCAGGGTGCTGTGTGATGCAGGCCCCCCATGGTTGCCATTGAGTGCCTGGACCTTTGCCAGCTCTCTGCAGCATCCACACTCCTGTACTGTTTCCAGGTCGTCTGCTCTGCAGCATCCACATGTGCACCTTGAAAACAACAGTTGTATTTTTAGAAATGCTGCATGAATTGTAATAAACATCAGTAAAATGTGGTATATTGTGTGTGATAACAATCATTGTAAACATGATTCATCACATATTTGCTGTTTGTAATTTACCACATCTTTATTTTATTAACATGCATTAATTAATAGGAAGCCAACAATTAATTGTTGCCTAATGGAATATATTTTACTCCAGAAGCTATAGATTAGCAGGGAAAATACAATTATTATGCACAATTTGTAGACCACCCCATTCAATCAATCAATGTTTATTTATAGCCCAATATCACAAATGTTACATTTGTCTCAGTGGTCTTCACAGTGTGTACAGAATATCAGTATGACAATACAACACCCTCTGTCCTCAGACCCTCTGTCCTTAGACCCTCTGTCCTAAGACCCTCTGTCCTTAGACCCTCTGTCCTTAGACCCTCTGTCCTCAGACCCTCTATCCTCAGACCCTCTGTCCTCAGACCCTCTGTACTTAGACCCTCTGTCCTCAGACCCTCTGTCCTTAGACCCTCTGTCCTCAGACCCTCTGTCCTTAGACCCTCTGTCCTTAGACCCTCTGTCCTTAGAACCTCTGTCCTCAGACCCTCTGTCCTTAGACCCTCTGTCCTTAGACCCTCACATCGTACAAGGAAAAACTTCCGGAGAAAAGCCCCAGTTTAAAGGGAACATGGAGAAAGCTCAGGGAGAGCAGCAGAGGAGGATCCTCTCCAGGACGGACAGACTGCAATAGATGCCGTGTGTAAATTGAAAAGATAATACTTTCGCAACATAGGTAGTCCATTCAACCCCATTGGCTCCGTAAATAAAATAGTTTACAAACCATTCCACATTGTTCAGTCGTTGTAGATCGAGAGGTATCTGGCGATCGTCGGGCGGGTTGTCATCTCCACTGTCCGACTCGGAGTTCGTTTCACCCGAATCGGTAGGGCATATAGCCAATATCGTCTAGAATGTCATCGTGAGTATCACTTTCCGATCCTTCAGCCTCATATGAGCTCTCAGACACGTTCAAAATTAAACTGTCATCGCTGTCTGAGCTTGCTGCTGTGTGCGCCGTCGTGCGTCTACATGCAGATGCTGGGATCCTGAACGGTGCAGCTGGAGCGCTGTGCCCGCAATGACGTCACGCGTAATTTAGCGGGACTTGAAGAATCCGCGAGAAGATCCAGAAAATGTCAACATTGAAGGCAGATTAATGGTTATCAAAGTACAAATATCCAAAATCAGTTCAGTAAAGGTTTTCAAGGGGACAATATGTACTCAAACGTATGGGTTTTGGATGATGGGGGAAACTCGTGTCACAGGTTCTGTAAGTCTTTTCCCCTTCTTTCTGTTCCTACCCAATTTGTTTCATCCTCTCCTTTCTTTCCAGGAACGATAAGACACTTATCCGGGAAGTTCTGGAAAGTCTTTTGTCTACCGTCAGAGTCAGAGAACCTTCCCAAAACTCTTCGGATGATTTTTAAAATGCTGTGATGCTTCAATCAAGTATTTCGCCACCGAAGATTCAAAGGTGTTATCGTCAGATGCTCAGCAGCTCCAGAGTAGAAATGGCCATGACATTCTTCCGACCTGAGCTCCTCCAACGATGCAACGATATAATAAAACACAAATACAAATAGTGCAAGAAGTCTAAGAATATGATATGTACAAGAAGAGAATGTGAAATGTGATATTGTACAGTAAGATGAAATTAAATACGGTTTATTGTGGCGATAACTATTTAGATAAATAAGTAGATTGCAAATCTCTCACTTATTCACTCAAGCTTTCAAACTCTGATCAACAACTTATTCATAAAATGCTTTGCCACTTACCAACACTTGTTCAGGGTTTCTCAGCTTCGTCTTCATACCGACGCTCTGACTCCACCTCACCGTCTGTGTGAGACAAACTGGGCTTTCAATGAACTCCAATGTGAATCAATCCGTGTCGTTATTCCACGCTCAGAAGAACGGACGTTTTTTAAGACAGAGGTTTCAGATCGACGGGTCAAACGTGCAGAACGACTGCTGTGAGTTGAACTAAAAGTCAACTTTGATTTGTTTACCTTCAGTTACTTCACTCACAATGTCACAACAATTCATTACCTTAGTTGGAAGTGCCTGTCGTGTCTCGAAAGATGATTTAAATGATTCTCTGTCTCTGTGTTGCATCGTGCCTTCCTGTTTTATTTAGAAAAGTAACTCTCCCTCTCGGTTCAGGTTGATTTTATTGATTTTTTGTTTAAAACTTTGTTTACTGTGCCAACACCTGTAAGACCACTGCCTGTCCGTTTAATATCCGGTCCGAATGATTTAGAAATGTGCATTTTCACATCAGGCTCGTCCACGTGACGTCTAGACAGTGACAGGGTTGCAATGCAGTTGTTAAAAGGGGGATCATTAAACACCAAGAATAGAGTAAGAGTCCT
>CM070480.1:2371218-2383718 GCA_036324585.1 Champsocephalus esox | reverse complement strand
TGTAAGAAGTAGAAAGTACAGGTATTTGAGTTCAACATGTAAGAAGTAGAAACTACAGGTATTTGAGTTCAACATGTAAGAAGTAGAAAGTACAGGTATTAGTGTTCAACATGTAAGAAGTAGAAAGTACAGGTATTAGTGTTCAACATGTAAGAAGTAGAAAGTACAGGTATTAGTGTTCAACATGTAAGAAGTAGAAACTACAGGTATTTGGGTTCAACATGTAATAAGTAGAAACTACAGGTATTTGGGTTCAACATGTAAGAAATAGAAAGTACAGGTATTAGTGTTCAACATGTAAGAAGTCAAAGTAAACATTCGTAGTGGAGTAAAGTACTGATACCAGAAAAATGTACTGAAGTACAGTAATGAAGTATTTGTTCTCCACTACTTCCCACCTCTGTACGCACAATATCTGTTCTGTTGGGGTCTATCTCAACGCTGGAGCATCAAAAGGTCCTCGGTTCAAATCTGGAGGCGCCTTTCATTCCCATCTTCAATCATGGAGCTTTGAATAAATGCTACTTCGTTAATATCGTTTTTGTAGTGTTTGCAACCACTTAAAAGCACATTTCACTTGCCTTTGAAATACTTTCCAAGGTTTGACATAATGAATTGTACTACTTTTAAAGCTGTAATCAAAAAGCTCCTCAAAAACGCTATCGAAGCAGTTCCTGCCGTTGCTACGTAAGTTCAAACGGTAACAAAGGACTATTTTTCTTAGCGGATGCATGCAATTTAAATCAATACATACAACTATAATTTAAATCAATAAAATAATTTTCTAAATCCGCTGCACATTATCCCTTACATAGGATTATATATAGTCATTATTTATTTGTTTTAAAGCAGGAGGCGTAAACGCTTGCCTGGTGGAGGGAGATCAAGAGCCACAGCGGAGAATAAACAGAAGGGCAATCATGGCAACCATGGCAACCATGCAAGGGAAGACTTCTTCGTAGAAGTAGAAAGTACAGGTATTTGAGTTCAACATGTAAGAAGTAGAAACTACAGGTATTTGAGTTCAACATGTAAGAAGTAGAAAGTACAGGTATTTGTGTTCAACATGTAAGAAGTAGAAAGTACAGGTATTTGAGTTCAACATGTAAGAAGTAGAAAGTACAGGTATTTGGGTTCAACAAGTAAGAAGTAGAAAGTACAGGTATTTGAGTTCAACATGTAAGAAGTAGAAAGTACAGTTATTTGAGTTCAACATGTAAGAAGTAGAAAGTACAGGTATTTGAGTTCAACAAGTAAGAAGTAGAAAGTACAGGTATTTGAGTTCAACATGTAAGAAGTAGAAAGTACAGGTATTTGTGTTCAACATGTAAGAAGTAGAAAGTACAGGCATTTGTGTTCAACATGTAAGAAGTAGAAAGTACAGGTATTTGTGTTCAACATGTACGAAGTAGAAACTACAGGTATTTGAGTTCAACATGTAAGAAGTAGAAAGTACAGGTATTTGTGTTCAACATGTAAGAAGTAGAAAGTACAGGTATTTGAGTTCAACATGTAAGAAGTAGAAAGTACAGGTATTTGTGTTCAACATGTAAGAAGTAGAAAGTACAGGCATTTGTGTTCAACATGTAAGAAGTAGAAAGTACAGGTATTTGGGTTCAACAAGTAAGAAGTAGAAAGTACAGGTATTTGAGTTCAACATGTAAGAAGTAGAAAGTACAGGTATTTGAGTTCAACATGTAAGAAGTAGAAAGTACAGGTATTTGAGTTCAACAAGTAAGAAGTAGAAAGTACAGGTATTTGAGTTCAACATGTAAGAAGTAGAAAGTACAGGTATTTGTGTTCAACAAGTAAGAAGTAGAAAGTACAGGTATTTGTGTTCAACATGTAAGAAGTAGAAAGTACAGGTATTTGAGTTCAACATGTAAGAAGTAGAAAGTATAGGTATTTGTGTTCAACATGTAAGAAGTAGAAATTACAGGCATTTGTGTTCAACATGTAAGAAGTAGAAAGTACAGGTATTTGTGTTCAACATGTACGAAGTAGAAACTATAGGTATTTGAGTTCAACATGTGAGAAGTAGAAACTACAGGTATTTGAGTTCAACATGTAAGAAGTAGAAAGGTTCAGGTTCAGGTTCAGGTTCAGGTTATTTATTTGTACCCGTAGGTAGATTCTGTTTGCAGAGAAAAATACAAGGGTTCCATCCTGACACTAAAAACAAACAGAAACAACAGACACATCTCTAATAAAAGACTTGTAAAAGTACAAGTATACCCTGCTCAACCAAATCTCAAAAATATTTAAAAAACATTTTAAGAAGGAAAACACTAGTACAAACATGGACATTCAAAATTCACAATTCAAAATTAAATAAATAAATCAAAATAGGCATCTGTGTGACGCTCCTATGATGTGTTAATGTGTGCAATAGCTGCTGGGATAAAACTGTTTCTATACCGCATCGTTCTACTCCTTGGGACAAGTAACCTCCGGCCCGAGGAAGAAGCTTGAATTCTGAGTGCAGAGGGTGGGAGTCGTGGTCTAATATGGAGCTGGATAACCGCTGTAACTGCCTGAGGTACAGGGTCTCCAGGTTTAGCTGTGGCTCACCAATCAGCCTGCTGGACCACTTTATGATCTGACTCAGAGAGTTTCTGCTCTTCAAAGTCAGGTTACCAAACCATGACATTAGTGAAAAAGACAGAATTGACTCGATAAAAGTACAGGTATTTGGGTTCAACATGTAAGAAGTAGAAAGTACAGGTATTTGTGTTCAACAAGTAAGAAGTAGAAAGTACAGGTATTTGTGTTCAACAAGTAAGAAGTAGAAAGTACAGGTATTTGGGTTCAACAAGTAAGAAGTAGAAAGTACAGGTATTTGAGTTCAACATGTAAGAAGTAGAAAGTACAGGTATTTGAGTTCAACATGTAAGAAGTAGAAACTACAGGTATTTGAGTTCAACATGTAAGAAGTAGAAAGTACAGGTATTAGTGTTCAACATGTAAGAAGTAGAAAGTACAGGTATTAGTGTTCAACATGTAAGAAGTAGAAAGTACAGGTATTAGTGTTCAACATGTAAGAAGTAGAAACTACAGGTATTTGGGTTCAACGTGTAATAAGTAGAAACTACAGGTATTTGGGTTCAACATGTAATAAGTAGAAACTACAGGTATTTGGGTTCAACATGTAATAAATAGAAAGTACAGGTATTAGTGTTCAACATGTAAGAAGTCAAAGTAAACATTCGTAGTGGAGTAAAGTACTGATACCAGAAAAATGTACTGAAGTACAGTAATGAAGTATTTGTTCTCCACTACTTCCCACCTCTGTACGCACAATATCTGTTCTGTTGGGGTCTATCTCAACGCTGGAGCATCAAAAGGTCCTCGGTTCAAATCTGGAGGCGCCTTTCATTCCCATCTTCAATCATGGAGCTTTGAATAAATGCTACTTCGTTAATATCGTTTTTGTAGTGTTTGCAACCACTTAAAAGCACATTTCACTTGCCTTTGAAAGGGTGTGTAAGGTAAGGTGAGTTTATTTATAAAGCACATTTTCAGACATAGAGGTAATTCAAAGTTCTTTAAATCATCATTAACACTTAACAGGAAGACAAAAGAAAGGAACACAATAAATAAACACAATGGCATAACACGTTCATTAAAACCTTGCATAAAAGAGATACAGAATAGTTTAAAAACAACATTGTAAATACAGTAGGTGCTCACACAAGTTTATCTATATATCATATTCCATTTACTTGTATATAGACTCTTCTTGCACTATTTCTATTTTATTTGTATTTACTTGCACATCTCAAAACATTCTCTTGCACTATTCGATCTGTTTTATGTGCTATATATATTCATGTTGCTCTGTTGGAGGAGGACTTCAGTTTGTCATTGACATATCAACGCTGTAGCTGCTGAGCACATGATGATAAAGCCTTGAATGTTGACAAAAAGTGACTCTATTACCTGAGTCTGTATACTTAATAGGTTGACCACAGCAGGTGTGCAAATAAAGCACTTCCTTTCAGTTTTTGATAGTAAAGAAAGACCCTAGACTTGGATGTTTATCATACGGTGAAAGCTCAGCTAATGCTTTCAGTAAGAAGATTCCCTTACTAATAAATGAGAAAAAAGCTCAGTTAGTAAATATACAGCCCAGTCCATCGCCTCAAGAGTGTGTTCTCTACGCGCTGCCTTTGTATTCGCTTCTACTTTTGTTAGATCTTTAGAGCTGGAGGCCCGGTTCAAAAGTCATGTTTGAATGTGGATAATCAAAGCAGTCACTTCCTGAATACCAAAATAGCTTCACAAAAAGACACATCATGTAGGGGACACCCAGATTTGAACTGAGGACCCTCTTGATCTGCAGTCAAACTCAACATGAGCTGAGTTAAAGGTCGCCTATTATCCTCGATCTCGCCAATATATACCCTACGTTGGTTGGTGATTGGCTCATGGTTACACAACCTAAAACAACAATTATGACATCACAAAGTGAGCAAAACTGATCAGCTGATTTTCAGACAGGTTTTTATAAAGATGGATCAGGCCAAAAAGAGAGGGGGTCTTTGTTCCAGTTTGGACATGAAAAAGGGGATTTTGTATAATAGGTGACCTTTAAAGTTACAAACCATTAGGATGTGTACTTGGGAATATGGAAGGCTTTACACATCTTGACTTAACTAAAGGAAAGGAAATGATAAAAAGCCTTTTCCCCCTGACCTTCAGACAGCCTGACCCCCCATCTGGATGAGAGTGACTGGGCTGGGTCTCAATTCAGAGACTTGTGTATTCTTATATATACAGATATGTAACCGTGTGGCTCAAATCACAATCATTACAGACTGCTCAATTCACCCTAGACTATAAACATTGGCTTATTTTTGAAAACAGTAGAATTTAATAATGTATACCTTTCTTCTTTGTAGTGCTGTTCCCCTCTAGCTAGCTAGCTAGTAGCAACGTTGTTAGCGTGGATATATTTCCATAGTTAGCATTCAAAACAGCACGTACATAAGTACGTGAATTGTCAAACAGCATTTAACCAGAACTGGTCATTGGTTTTTCCCTCCTCATGCTGCAGTCAGCTGTTGTTGATCACAGTATTTTGTGAATGGCACATTCATGTCACTACAGACGCATTCCCATGTGTGTGTGTGTGTGTGTGTGTGTGTGTGTGTGTGTGTGTGTGTGTGTGTGTGTATGTGTGTGTGTGTGTGTGTGTGTGTGTGTGTGGGGGGTGTGTGTGTGTGTGTGTGTGTGTGTGTGTGTGTGTGCGTGTGTGTGTGTAGTGTGTACGTGTGTGTGTGTGTGTGTGTGTGTGTATGTGTGTGTGTGTGTGTGTGTGTGTGTGTGTGTGTGTGTGTGTGTGTGTGTGTGTGTGTGTGGTGAATGGCACATACATGTCACCGCAGTCATGTGTTTATAAAAGTCATTCTACTGTACGGCTCTATATAAAGTCATAACATCTGCTGCATCACTTCCTGTTTTTTACCAGGGGCCAAGACACAGGACACACACATGCACAAACACACACACACACACACACACACACACAAACAAACACATGCACACACGCACTTGTACTACATTATGTCACGTTAGCTGAGTAAGTAAAACACTTCAGTGCTCAAATTCAACGGGATTTACATTTTGAGCAAGTTTTAATTTTTGATGAACTGCCTGTATTATATTTAAAGAAACGTTTGTGTGCTACCATTTGAGAAACACTACACTACTACAAATAGTTGGAATAAAGAATAAACAATGGATCCACGAATAGTGAAGAACAATAGCCGCTTTCACACCAAGTACTTGTCCCCGGCACTTGTTCCCGCCAAACTCTTTAGTCCCTCAAACTGTCCAAGTAGATCGCGTTCACACCGGAATAAGGTCCCGAGGGAGGGTTACGCAAATGAAACCGCTGACGTGACTTCTTCTTCTGCTTTGGGTTTACTGGCAGGCCGCAAACAACTTCACGGCGTATACTGGAACCCGAAGTCCCCGGAGTCCCAGCAGCTTCTACTGGAGCCTTCCGAGTAAATCGCCAGAACGCCGACACCTCCTCATCTCCACCGCTCCCATGTTTTCTTTTGTGTTGCCATAAGTTAGTCTCTCTCCCTTGGTGCGCTGGGCTAATGCTAATGCTAATAATGCTAATGCGAGGATAATAAAATGGCGGCTCTCCAAAACATTTCAGAGTTGTACGGGGCGTGGTTTGCAATCCGCCCAGCCAATCACAAATTGTCAGTGTGGCCGACACACCCACGAACCATTTCTCCCCAGGAAAGTACCACCTCTCTAGCGGGGACTATCTGGGGGTGAAAAGGTTCGCGCAAACTAGGTTCTAGTTCCAGATCCTTCTTGGTCTGAAACCAAATCTCCACCCCATCGGCCTAGTTCGGGGGGGGAAAGTACTCCGGTGTGAAAGCCTTCCTACCTCGATTCTACAGCCTTATTTTCCATTGTCACATCGTAATTGAACCGTTAATCAACACTAAGTGGCCGCCAGTTGTTGTGTCTGTGAATCACTCCTCAGTTTCTTTATCACAAAGCTTTGATGGAGAGCGAATGAGGGAGGGGGGGGAGCATTGAGGGAGGAAAAAGGGGGAGAATCACGGCCGTATTGTTGTGTGTTTTCCCAGCATCAACAGAACAGGAAGTGGAACGGAGCAGCTAAATATACAAAGAGTACAATGAACAGCAGCTGGGAACAAACATGGCCGTCAGCAGAGTGTGAAACAGCCTTTCATTTAGACAGGAAGAGCTCATAGAGGACACACACACGCACGCACACACACACACACACACACACACACACACATCCAGACAGACTCACTTACTATTAGTGTTGACTTTTTTTCGGAGGCTAAAGCTAACATTAGTGCGTGATTGTTTGGGCAAAGCTGAAGGCAGAATAGTTCATTTAACACGTTAGCTAACGCTGGCTAGCAAGTATTTTTTATTTGTATTATTATTATTTAATTTTTTTATTATTATTATTATTATTGTTATATGGACTGACCGCTGCCTAATGAGCCACTTTGAATCCTTAGTGTCCTTAGTATCTTTAAAAAAAACATTTAAAGGCTGAAGGAACTACGAGTTTTCTCTGACTTTGGAGAGCCACACTCTCATGTCTCGGAAACGTATTATGAAAGTCTATTCTTTATATTAGTTTTGTCATGTCCTCTTGTTCTGTGCCCTCTGTCTTATGGTGAAAAGTATTCCTCCTCTCGTTTCAGAACTCCATGCTCCCCGCCCCTATGTGTCTCCTGTGTTCGTGATTGGTTACCCCGCCCTGATTGTTTCCACCTGTGCCCCTCACCTTGTGTATATATCGTGTTCGTCCCCACCTGTCCAGTGCCATTCGTTTTCTCATTCATGACTACGTTCAAGCCTGCTCCATGGTCGTATCCCGTTTCTCATGCTCCTGATGTTTGCTGTTAGTTTTTCCTCGAAAGAGTGATTTTGTGTTTCCTTGTTTTGTTACTGTGCTAATTCCAGTAAAGTCTTTATTTGTGAATACCACCTGAGTCTGAGTTGTGCATTTGAGTTCATGCCACTAAGTTCACCCCTTGACACACATTCTCACCAGGTTTAAAAAGGAGGAGATTTCTACCGACTCTGGCAGTGCTATGGTCACACATTCACACGTTGAAATCCTTATGGTAATTTCAAGAAGAGTCAACGTACCATTATTATCTTTCCTAAGTTTCCTAAGTTCCGAATACTGTACAAGAGTGAGAGAGAAATGTCCATACATATCCAAACACTCAATATCATCATGGTTGATATGAAGAGTACAAAAACACAAGCTTTTTACGATCACAATCAATCTCAGTTATTCTACGGTTTCCGTTAAAAAGAACTCTTGGTTCTCAATAATTCGTCAGTGCAATTCAATACATCTAGAATGTCGTCTTTCATGTGATAACTAAGAACTTGTACACAGTATGGACTCGTGTTCTGTTTTTCAGGTCTCAGGCTCGAAAATGACATTCCCAGAACAAATGACCATATCTTCTAAAAGTGGGTACATTAATAATCTTTTTTCTCAAAGCAAGGTTACACCTGTGAGTTGGATGGAGAAAAGTCAGAATCAATATAGATATTTCTTATTTTAAAGTCAATTCAGATTGAACATGGTAGAAAACTGTAATTATTGTCAATTGACAATTATTGTGTCTGTCCAAAAAAAACATTACTTATAGTGAAAACTAACCTTGGATGATGGGTTAGTATACTAAAAGCTTTAGGAAACCTAAGTACAACATATAATAAGTACCCTGTATCACGATTGATGCACAACAAGTGATATTTGACCATTTTAGAGAGGTTTAGCAAAAAAAACACACCTCTGGGGTGATTTGGGTGGATTTCCCACATCTCTGGCCCCCCTTGGTCGATTTTGATGATTGACATCTCTCTCTAACCGTCAGCGCCAATGGCATCGAGGGAAAGTTCCCCACACACACACAGGTTACCAAATAAGGAGTGAGAGTGATGCGTAGCAAAAACCGGAAGCTGCGCTAACCTCTGGTGGCTACCATTAGCAGCTAATATTTATTCTCCGATTATTGCATACAAATTGAATTATGGATTATCAATAATTGTGTCAAAGTGACAGACACATTGGATTAACCTTCAGCCACGTTTTTTCTCGTTTCAATGCCATTGAACACGACTTTTGATCAGAATAACAGCTAAGGTGAGCATATCTGCGTGTTTTGCTACCGAAAGCTACTCGTGTGTTGTCTGTATTTGCTTCCCCTGTCGCGAGTTCTGATCGCTCAGTGATGATCCTTATATTTATATAATCTGTGGAATCTCAGGATGTTAGCTAAGCTTGTTTGTGCAGATCCAATAAGTATATTGATCAGTGAAGTAGTGGAGTACAAATACTCTATTACTGTACTTAAGTACATGTTTCTGGTATCAGAACCTGTACTTACTCCACTACTTATTTTTCTGACGACTTTTTACTTTTACTTCTTACACGTTGAACTCAAATACCTGTACTTTCTACTTCTTACACTTTGAACACAAATACCTGTACTTTCTACTTCCCACATGTTGAACTCAAATACCTGTACTTTATACTTCTCACATTTTCCAAACAGCTGGTTCCTTTAGTTTGAATGTGTGTTGGTGCGTGATCATTATTCTTTAGAGTCATTGCGTGCCTATTGATTTTTAAACACGAGTATCTGTACTTCTACTTGAGTAAATGTGTGCACTTTTGACATCTCTGCGTTTCCTCCATTTATGTTTTCCCTTTTCTCTGCAGAGTGACTCCTCCTCTCAGTCTCTGTGTTCTGCAGCTGGTGATGGGGAAGGAGTCTCCTCAGTGTGTCTCTCTATACTCTCAGTGATAGATGTGTGAAGAGTATTGTAATGGTCTGAATGAATGAAGTTAATACATGTGATTCTGGCAGCGTCTGAATGTCACTGCTGTCCAGACGCTTCTGAAACCCTGCAGGCTGAAGGAGCGACGGGTCCACACGATAAAGACACGACTCCAGATGCATGTGTAATCTGTATCGGGTGTATAACTGTGTGTGCATTGCATGTGTGTGTGTGTGTGTGTGTGTGTGTGTGTGTGTGTGTGTGTGTGTGTGTGTGTGTGTGTGTGTGTGGCCTAGCATTACTATACTTATGGGGACCTAAATCTGTTTGCACAGTCACATGTGGGGACTCGCCTCCCTTATGGGGACAACATGGAGGTCCCCATAAGGGTTCATTAATTTTAGGGTGAAGACTTGGTTAGGGTTAGGGTTAGGGTAAGGGTTAGGGTTAGGGTAAGGGTAAGGGTAAGGGTAAGGGTAAGGGTAAGGGTTAGGGTAAGGGTTATGTATGTTGGTTACGGTTAATGTTAGGATAAGTCTCCAGGAAATGCATTAAAGTCAATGTAATGTCCCCTGAAGTGATGTATAAATGGTATGTGTGTGTGTGTGTGTGTGTGTGTGTGTGTGTGTGCGTGCGTGTGTGTGTGTGTGTGTGTGTGTGTGTGTGTGTGTGTGTGTGTGTGTGTGTGTGGCCTAGCATTACTATACTTGTGGGGACCTAAATCTGTTTACACAGTCACGTGTGGGGACTCGCCTCCCTTATGGGGACAACATGGAGGTCCCCATGAGGGGAATCATTAATTTTAGGGTGAAGACTTGGTTAGGGTTAGGGTAAGGGTTAGGGTAAGGGTAAGGGTAAGGGTAAGGGTAAGGGTAAGGGTTAGGTATGTGTTGGTTATGGTTAAGGTTAGGATAAGTCTCCAGGAAATGCATGTAAGTCAATGTAATGTCCCCTGAAGTGATGTATAAATGGTGTGTGTGTGTGTGTGTGTGTGTGTGTGTGTGTGTGTGTGTGTGTGTGTGTGTGTGTGTGTGTTAATAAAAATACAAGCCAGAGGGAAAAACTGAATTTCTTAAGTTCATCTTCTTCTTCTTAAATGTTGAGGACCCCAACGTTTTATGATAGAAATGTACAGTAGGGTCTCCAGCACATAGAAGCTGCCGGATGCTAACCTGCAGATGTTGGGACATTTAGCCCGAGTTGCGTTAATTAGCATTATAGCCTATGGGGACAATAGTTTAAAAATGTCTTGGGTTTGGAGGTTATTGAAGTCGCTGAGTAAATGTTCTGCCATTTTCAGGATCAAAAACGGCAGAAAGAAGAGTCAAACCTTTGGTCATAAGCTGGACTTACGTTTCCTTAAAAGGTGTAACACAGATTTGGGAGATCATTTCTCTGCTTTATAAGAAGACACAAGGGTTAAGTAGAGAACAGTGTAAAGCCTAAATAAAGACAAGCAGATTTTGGAGGTTATTGAGGATGAGGAAGTTTTAGATGACTCTGGATCATTTGGATTCGACAGATCTCTTATTTATTTCAAATGCAATTGTCCACAGCTCTTCTTAATACTTCTCCCACCTCTGATAGGAAGAAGACATGAGGGTTAAATGGAGTTGAAAGACAAACGGAGGGAAGGATTTGTTTGATGTGTCCTGTGTTGTCCTCAGGCTCTTCAGGTCCAGACAGACGTCGAGAGAAAGCCAAAATAAATGAAATGAAAGATCCTGTGATACAGATCCAGTGGGTTTGTATCAGAGGATCTAATATCTAACGCTGTGGTTCAGATTCAGGAACTGACCTGAGTCTGAACTTCCTGCAGCTGGAGGAGAGAAACTCTGCAGTGATTAGATCAGGATGTGGGACAGGAAGTTCATTAACACTTTCACACACATGGGCTTAAAGAGGAGAGGACACGGTACACCATACGTGAGAAAGACTATAAATACTGAAGAACATCGTCTGAAACAAACCTCAAATCATCAATTTACATTTTTAAAAGGAGGGTTAGATAGGTGGATAGATAGAGATATAGAGATAGATAGAGAGAGAGATAGATTAATAGATAGATATATAAACAGACAGACGGACAGACAGATAGATAGAGAGAGAGAGAGACGAACGGACGGACGGATAGATAGATAGAGAGAGAGAGAGAGACGGACGGACGGATAGATAGATACGGACGGACAGACAGATAGATAGACAGATGGATAGATAGAGAGAGAGACGGAAAGACAGATGGATGGATAGATAGATAGAAAGAGAGACAGACGGACGAACGGACAGACAGATAGATAGATAGATGGATAGATAGAGAGAGAGACGGACGGATGGATAGATAGATAGATAGAAAGAGAGACAGACAGACGGACAGATAGACAGATAGATGAATAGATAGAGAGAGAGACGGACGGATGGATAGATAGATAGATAGAAAGAGAGACAGACAGACGGACAGATAGACAGATAGATGAATAGATAGAGAGAGAGACGGACGGATGGATAGATAGATAGATAGATAGAAAGAGAGACAGACAGACGGACAGATAGACAGATAGATGGAAAGATAGAGAGAGAGACGGACAGACGGACAGACAGATAGATAGATAGATGGATAGATAGAGAGAGAGACAGAAGGATGGATAGATAGATAGATGGATAGATAGAGAGAGAGACGAGACAGACAGATAGATAGATAGATGGATAGAAAGAGAGACAGACGGACAGATAGATAGAAAGATGGATAGAGAGAGAGAGAGACGGACGGATGGATAGATAGATAGATAGATAGATAGATAGAAAGAGAGACGGACGGACGGACAGATAGATAGATGGATAGATAGAGAGAGAGACGGACAGATATTTGTGAAACGCCTCCTTTGCTTACTTCCAGAACATAGTGACATCATTATGTAAAACTCGCCCTTCTATTGGCAAACGCTCAAACACATTGTAGGTGATAAGCTCAGGGGCGATTGACCAATCACAACAGAGCCGGCCGGTTAACCAATCAGAGCAGACTTTTCTGTCGATTTTTCCTTAAAGGGAAAGTGGAAATTGAACCACAAATAGTTTCGTTTTAACTTATATACGAGCATAATCACGTACCAAAACAATCACACCTGATTAACAAAAATATAATAATTGCCTTACGCATGTTAGAAGCACTTTATTGCAGC